>JAPFFM010000225.1:0-10072 GCA_029228605.1 Salix koriyanagi | reverse complement strand
GGGGGAAAAGTCTATTACCCATAAATTTGAAGTCTAATACCAACTAAAAGGGTATTGGATATGAACAAGGTTAGAAATCTAAGGCTAATACTCATTTAAAATGGGGCCTGTCGAAGTCGTGACCAATTTGTCCGAAAATCCAAGTACTAACACCCTCCAAAAACCAAGTTCTATCATTTTTGGGGGAAAAGTCTATTACCCATAAATTTGAAGTCTAATACCAACTAAAAAGGGTATTGGATATGAACAAGGTTAGAAATCTAAGGCTAATACTCATTTAAAATGGGGCTCGTGAAGTCAGACCAATTTGTCCGAAAATCCAAGGCTAACACCCTCCAAAAACCAAGTTCTATCATTTTGGGGGAAAAAGTCTATTACCCATAAATTTGAAGTCTAATACCAACTAAAAGGGATTGGATATGAACAAGGTTAGAAATCTAAGGCTAATACTCATTTAAAATGGGGGCTCGTGGAGTCATGACCAATTTGTCCGAAAATCCATAGGCTAACACCCCTCCAAAAACCAAGTTCAATCATTTTTGGGGGAAAAGTCTATTACCCATAAATTTGAAGTCTAATACCAACTAAAAGGGATTGGATATGAACAAGGTTAGAAATCTAAGGCTAATACTCATTTAAAATGGGGGCTCAGTCGAGTCAGGACCAATTTGTCCGAAAAATCCAAGGCTAACACCCTCCAAAAACCAAGTTCTATCATTTTTGGGGGGAAAAGTCTATTACCCATAAATTTGAAGTCTAATACCAACTAAAAGGGATTGGATATGAACAAGGTTAGAAATCTAAGGCTAATACTCATTTAAAATGGGGCTCGTCGAGTCGGGACCAATTTGTCCGAAAAATCCAAGGCTAACACCCCTCCAAAAACCAAGTTCTATCATTTTTGGGGGGAAAAGTCTATTACCCATAAATTTGAAGTCTAATACCAACTAAAAGGGATTGGATATGAACAAGGTTAGAAATCTAAGGCTAATACTCATTTAAAATGGGGCTCGTCGAGTCAGACCAATTTGTCCGAAAAATCCAAGGCTAACACCCCCTCCAAAAACCAAGTTCTATCATTTTTGGGGGGAAAAGTCTATTACCCATAAATTTGAAGTCTAATACCAACTAAAAGGGATTGGATATGAACAAGGTTAGAAATCTAAGGCTAATACTCATTTAAAATGGGGCTCGTGCAAAGTCAGACCAATTTGTCCGAAAATCCAAGGCTAACACCCCCTCCAAAAACCAAGTTCTATCATTTTTGGGGGAAAAGTCTATTACCCATAAATTTGAAGTCTAATACCAACTAAAAGGGGATTGATATGAACAAGGTTAGAAATATAAGGCTAATACTCATTTAAAATGGGGCTCGCCGAGTCGTGACCAATTTGTCCGAAAATCCAAGGCTAACACCCCCTCCAAAAACCAAGTTCAATCATTTTTGGGGGGAAAAGTCTATTACCCATAAATTTGAAGTCTAATACCAACTAAAAGGGATTGGATATGAACAAGGTTAGAAATCTAAGGCTAATACTCATTTAAAATGGGGCTCGTCAAGTCATGACCAATTTGTCCGAAAATCCAAAGCTAACACCCTCCAAAAACCAAGTTCTATCATTTTTGGGGGGAAAAGTCTATTACCCATAAATTTGAAGTCTAATACCAACTAAAAAGGGATTGGATATGAACAAGGTTAGAAATCTAAGGCTAATACTCATTTAAAAATGGGGCTCGCTGAGTCAGGACCAATTTGTCCGAAAATCCAAGGCTAACACCCCTCCAAAAACCAAGTTCTATCATTTTTGGGGGGAAAAGTCTATTACCCATAAATTTGAAGTCTAATACCAACTAAAAGGGATTGGATATGAACAAGGTTAGAAATCTAAGGCTAATACTCATTTAAAATGGGGCTCGCTGAAGTCAGACCAATTTGTCCGAAAAATCCAAGTCTAACACCCCCTCCAAAAACCAAGTTCTATCATTTTTGGGGGGAAAAGTCTATTACCCATAAATTTGAAGTCTAATACCAACTAAAAGGGATTGGATATGAACAAGGTTAGAAATCTAAGGCTAATACTCATTTAAAATGGGGCTCGTCGAAGTCGGGACCAATTTGTCCGAAAATCCAAGGCTAACACCCCCTCCAAAAACCAAGTTCAATCATTTTTGGGGGGAAAAGTCTATTACCCATAAATTTGAAGTCTAATACCAACTAAAAGGTATTGGATATGAACAAGGTTAGAAATCTAAGGCTAATACTCATTTAAAATGGGGCTCGTCAAGTCAGACCAATTTGTCCGAAAAATCCAAGGCTAACACCCCCTCCAAAAACCAAGTTCTATCATTTTTGGGGGAAAAGTCTATTACCCATAAATTTGAAGTCTAATACCAACTAAAAGGGTATTGGATATGAACAAGGTTAGAAATCTAAGGCTAATACTCATTTAAAATGGGGCTCGTCGAGTCAGGACCAATTTGTCCGAAAATCCAGGCTAACACCCCCTCCAAAAACCAAGTTCTATCATTTTGGGGGGAAAAGTCTATTACCCATAAATTTGAAGTCTAATACCAACTAAAAGGGATTGGATATGAACAAGGTTAGAAATCTAAAGCTAATACTCATTTAAAATGGGGCTCGTCGAAGTCAGACCAATTTGTCCGAAAAATCCAAGGCTAACACCCTCCAAAAACCAAGTTCTATCATTTTTGGGGGAAAAGTCTATTACCCATAAATTTGAAGTCTAATACCAACTAAAAGGTATTGGATATGAACAAGGTTAGAAATCTAAGGCTAATACTCATTTAAAATGGGGCTCGTCGAAGTCGGGACCAATTTGTCCGAAAATCCAAGGCTAACACCCCTCCAAAAACCAAGTTCTATCATTTTGGGGGGAAAAGTCTATTACCCATAAATTTGAAGTCTAATACCAACTAAAAGGGATTGGATATGAACAAGGTTAGAAATCTAAGGCTAATACTCATTTAAAATGGGGCTCGTCGAAGTCGTGACCAATTTGTCCGAAAAATCCAAGGCTAACACCCCTCCAAAAACCAAGTTCTATCATTTTGGGGGAAAAGTCTATTACCCATAAATTTGAAGTCTAATACCAACTAAAAGGGATTGGATATGAACAAGGTTATAAATCTAAGGCTAATTCTCATTTAAAATGGGGCTCGTCGAAGTCAGGACCAATTTGTCCGAAAATCCAAGGCTAACACCCCCTCCAAAAACCAAGTTCTATCATTTTGGGGGAAAAGTCTATTACCCATAAATTTGAAGTCTAATACCAACTAAAAGGGATTGGATATGAACAAGGTTAGAAATCTAAGGCTAATACTCATTTAAAAGGGGGCTCGTCGAGTCAGGACCAATTTGTCCGAAAATCCAAGGCTAACACCCCCTCCAAAAACCAAGTTCTATCATTTTTGGGGGAAAAGTCTATTACCCATAAATTTGAAGTCTAATACCAACTAAAAGGGTATTGGATATGAACAAGGTTAGAAATCTAAGGCTAATACTCATTTAAAATGGGGCTCGTCGAAGTCAGGACCAATTTGTCCGAAAAATCCAAGGCTAACACCCCTCCAAAAACCAAGTTCTATCATTTTGGGGGAAAAGTCTATTACCCATAAATTTGAAGTCTAATACCAACTAAAAGGGTATTGGATATGAACAAGGTTAGAAATCTAAGGCTAATACTCATTTAAAATGGGGGCTCGTCGAGTCAGGGACCAATTTGTCCGAAAATCCAAGGCTAACACCCCCTCCAAAAAACCAAGTTCTATCATTTTTGGGGGAAAAGTCTATTACCCATAAATTTGAAGTCTAATACCAACTAAAAGGGATTGGATATGAACAAGGTTAGAAATCTAAGGCTAATACTCATTTAAAATGGGGCTCGTCGAAGTCATGACCAATTTGTCCGAAAATCCAAGGCTAACACCCCCTCCAAAAACCAAGTTCTATCATTTTTGGGGGAAAAGTCTATTACCCATAAATTTGAAGTCTAATACCAACTAAAAGGGATTGGATATGAACAAGGTTAGAAATCTAAGGCTAATACTCATTTAAAATGGGGCTCGTCGAAGTCAGGGACCAATTTGTCCGAAAATCCAAGGCTAACACCCCCTCCAAAAACCAAGTTCTATCATTTTTGGGGGAAAAAGTCTATTACCCATAAATTTGAAGTCTAATACCAACTAAAAGGGATTGGATATGAACAAGGTTAGAAATCTAAGGCTAATACTCATTTAAAAATGGGGCTCGCGAGTCAGGACCAATTTGTCCGAAAATCCAAGGCTAACACCCCCTCCAAAAACCAAGTTCAATCATTTTTGGGGGGAAAAGTCTATTACCCATAAATTTGAAGTCTAATACCAACTAAAAGGGATTGGATATGAACAAGGTTAGAAATCTAAGGCTAATACTCATTTAAAATGGGGCTCGTCGAGTCGGGACCAATTTGTCCGAAAATCCAAGGCTAACACCCCTCCAAAAACCAAGTTCTATCATTTTTGGGGGGAAAAGTCTATTACCCATAAATTTGAAGTCTAATACCAACTAAAAGGGATTGGATATGAACAAGGTTAGAAATCTAAGGCTAATACTCATTTAAAATGGGGCTCAGTCGAGTCAGGACCAATTTGTCCGAAAATCCAAGGCTAACACCCCTCCAAAAACCAAGTTCAATCATTTTTGGGGGAAAAGTCTATTACCCATAAATTTGAAGTCTAATACCAACTAAAAGGGATTGGATATGAACAAGGTTAGAAATCTAAGGCTAATACTCATTTAAAATGGGGCTCGTCGAGTCGGGGACTCAATTTGTCCGAAAAATCCAAGGCTAACACCCCCTCCAAAAACCAAGTTCTATCATTTTGGGGGGAAAAGTCTATTACCCATAAATTTGAAGTCTAATACCAACTAAAAGGGTATTGGATATGAACAAGGTTAGAAATCTAAGGCTAATACTCATTTAAAATGGGGCTCGTCGAGTCGGGACCAATTTGTCCGAAAATCCAAGGCTAACACCCCTCCAAAAACCAAGTTCTATCATTTTTGGGGGGAAAAAGTCTATTACCCATAAATTTGAAGTCTAATACCAACTAAAAGGGTATTGGATATGAACAAGGTTAGAAATCTAAGGCTAATACTCATTTAAAATGGGGCTCGTCGAGTCATGACCAATTTGTCCGAAAATCCAAGGCTAACACCCCCTCCAAAAAACCAAGTTCAAATCATTTTTGGGGGAAAAGTCTATTACCCATAAATTTGAAGTCTAATACCAACTAAAAGGTATTGGATATGAACAAGGTTAGAAATCTAAGGCTAATACTCATTTAAAATGGGGCTCGTCAAGTCAGGACCAATTTGTCCGAAAATCCAAGGCTAACACCCCCTCCAAAAACCAAGTTCTATCATTTTTGGGGGAAAAGTCTATCACCCATAAATTTGAAGTCTAATACCAACTAAAAGGGTATTGGATATGAACAAGGTTAGAAATCTAAGGCTAATACTCATTTAAAATGGGGCTCGTGAAGTCGGGGACCAATTTGTCCGAAAATCCAAGGCTAACACCCCTCCAAAAACCAAGTTCTATCATTTTTGGGGGGAAAAGTCTATTACCCATAAATTTGAAGTCTAATACCAACTAAAAGGGTATTGGATATGAACAAGGTTAGAAATCTAAGGCTAATACTCATTTAAAATGGGGCTCGTCGAATCAGGACCAATTTGTCCGAAAATCCAAGGCTAACACCCCCTCCAAAAACCAAGTTCTATCATTTTGGGGGGAAAAGTCTATTACCCATAAATTTGAAGTCTAATACCAACTAAAAGGGTATTGGATATGAACAAGGTTAGAAATCTAAGGCTAATACTCATTTAAAATGGGGCTCGTGAAGTCGGGACCACTTTGTCCGAAAATCCAAGGCTAACACCCCCTCCAAAAACCAAGTTCTATCATTTTTGGGGGGAAAAAGTCTATTACCCATAAATTTGAAGTCTAATACCAACTAAAAGGGTATTGGATATGAACAAGGTTAGAAATCTAAGGCTAATACTCATTTAAAATGGGGCTCGTCGAGTCAGGACCAATTTGTCCGAAAAATCCAAGGCTAACACCCCCTCCAAAAACCAAGTTCTATCATTTTTGGGGGGGAAAAGTCTATTACCCATAAATTTGAAGTCTAATACCAACTAAAAGGGATTGGATATGAACAAGGTTTAGAAATCTAAGGCTAATACTCATTTAAAATGGGGCTCGTCGAGTCAGGACCAATTTGTCCGAAAATCCAAGGCTAACACCCCCTCCAAAAACCAAGTTCTATCATTTTGGGGGGAAAAGTCTATTACCCATAAATTTGAAGTCTAATACCAACTAAAAGGGTATTGGATATGAACAAGGTTAGAAATCTAAGGCTAATACTCATTTAAAATGGGGCTCGTCAAGTCAGGACCAATTTGTCCGAAAATCCAAGGCTAACACCCCCTCCAAAAACCAAGTTCTATCATTTTGGGGGAAAAGTCTATTACCCATAAATTTGAAGTCTAATACCAACTAAAAGGGTATTGGATATGAACAAGGTTAGAAATCTAAGGCTAATACTCATTTAAAATGGGGCTCGTGAAGTCGAGACCAATTTGTCCGAAAATCCAAGGCTAACACCCCCTCCAAAAACCAAGTTCTATCATTTTGGGGGGGGAAAAGTCTATTACCCATAAATTTGAAGTCTAATACCAACTAAAAGGGATTGGATATGAACAAGGTTAGAAATCTAAGGCTAATACTCATTTAAAATGGGGCTCGTCGAGTCAGGACCAATTTGTCCGAAAATCCAAGGCTAACACCCCTCCAAAAACCAAGTTCTATCATTTTGGGGGGAAAAGTCTATTACCCATAAATTTGAAGTCTAATACCAACTAAAAGGGATTGGATATGAACAAGGTTAGAAATCTAAGGCTAATACTCATTTAAAATGGGGCTCGTCGAGTCGGGACCAATTTGTCCGAAAAATCCAAGGCTAACACCCCCTCCAAAAACCAAGTTCAATCATTTTTGGGGGGAAAAGTCTATTACCCATAAATTTGAAGTCTAATACCAACTAAAAGGGTATTGGATATGAACAAGGTTAGAAATCTAAGGCTAATACTCATTTAAAATGGGGCTCGTCGAGTCGGGACCAATTTGTCCGAAAATCCAAGGCTAACACCCCCTCCAAAAACCAAAGTTCTATCATTTTGGGGGGAAAAGTCTATTACCCATAAATTTGAAGTCTAATACCAACTAAAAGGGTATTGGATATGAACAAGGTTAGAAATCTAAGGCTAATACTCATTTAAAAATGGGGCTCGTGAAAGTCGGGGACCAATTTGTCCGAAAATCCAAGGCTAACACCCCCTCCAAAAACCAAGTTTCTATCATTTTTGGGGGGAAAAGTCTATTACCCTATAAATTTGAAGTCTAATACCAACTAAAAGGGCTTGGATATGAACAAGGTTAGAAATCTAAGGCTAATACTCATTTAAAATGGGGCTCGTGGAGTCATGATCAATTTGTCCGAAAATCCAAGGCTAACACCCCCTCCAAAAACCAAAGTTCAATCATGTTTGGGGGGAAAAGTCTATTACCCATAAATTTGAAGTCTAATACCAACTAAAAGGGATTGGATATGAACAAGGTTAGAAATCTAAGGCTAATACTCATTTAAAATGGGGCTCGTCGAGTCGGGACCAATTTGTCCGAAAATCCAAGGCTAACACCCCCTCCAAAAAACACAAGTTCAATCATGTTTGGGGGGAAAAGTCTATTACCCATAAATTTGAAGTCTAATACCAACTAAAAGGGATTGGATATGAAACAAGGTTAGAAATCTAAGGCTAATACTCATTTAAAATGGGGCTCGTCGAATCAGGATCAATTTGTCCGAAAATCCAAGGCTAACACCCCCTCCAAAATCAAAGTTCTATCATTTTGGGGGAAAAGTATATTACCCATAAATTTGAAGTCTAATACCAACTAAAAGGGATTGCATATGAACAAGGTTAGAAATCTAAGGCTAATACTCATTTAAAATGGGGCTCGTCGAGTCAGGATCAATTTGTCCGAAAATCCAAGGCTAACACCCCCTACAAAAACCAAGTTCTATCATTTTGGGGGGAAAAGTCTATTACCCATAAATTTGAAGTCTAATACCAACTAAAAGGGATTGCATATGAACAAGGTTAGAAATCTATGGCTAATACTCATTTAAAATGGGGCTCGGGAAGTCAGTACCAATTTGTCCGAAAATCCAAGGCTAACACCCCCTCCAAAAACCAAGTTCAATCACTTTTGGGGGAAAAGTCTATTACCCATAAATTTGAAGTCTAATACCAACTAAAAGGGATTGGATATGTACAAGTTTAGAAATCTAAGGCTAATACTCATTTAAAATGGGGCTCGTCGAGTCAGGACCAATTTGTCCGAAAATCCAAGGCTAACACCCCTCCAAAAACAAAGTTCAATCATGTTTTGGGGGGAAAAGTCTATTACCCATAAATTTGAAGTCTAATACCAACTAAAAGGGATTGGATATGAAACAAGGTTAGAAATCTAAGGCTAATACTCATTTAAAATGGGGCTCGTCGAATCAGGACCAATTTGTCCGAAAATCCAAGGCTAACACCCCCTCCAAAAACCAAGTTCTATCATTTTGGGGGGAAAAGTCTATTACCCATAAATTTGAAGTCTAAAACCAACTAAAAGGGATTGGATATGAACAAGGTTTAGAAATCTAAGGCTAATACTCATTTAAAATGGGGCTCGTCGAGTCGGGACCAATTTGTCCGAAAATCCAAGGCTAACACCCCCTCCAAAAACCAAGTTCAATCATTTTTGGGGGGAAAAGTCTATTACCCTATAAATTTGAAGTCTAATACCAACTAAAAGGGATTGGATATGAACAAGGTTAGAAATCTAAGGCTAATACTCATTTAAAATGGGGCTCGTGGAGTCATGATCAATTTGTCCGAAAATCCAAGGCTAACACCCCCTCCAAAAACAAAGTTCAATCATGTTTGGGGGAAAAGTCTATTACCCATAAATTTGAAGTCTAATACCAACTAAAAGGGATTGGATATGAACAAGGTTAGAAATCTAAGGCTAATACTCATTTAAAATGGGGCTCGTCGAGTCAGGACCAATTTGTCCGAAAATCCAAGGCTAACACCCCCTCCAAAAACAAAGTTCAATCATGTTTGGGGGAAAAGTCTATTACCCATAAATTTGAAGTCTAATACCAAGTAAAAGGGATTGGATATAAACAAGGTTAGAAATCTAAGGCTAATACTCATTTAAATGGGGCTCGTCGAATAAGGATCAATTTGTCCGAAAATCCAAGGCTAACACCCCCTCCAAAAACCAAGTTCTATCATTTTGGGGGAAAAGTATATTACCCATAAATTTGAAGTCTAATACCAACTAAAAGGGATTGCATATGAACAAGGTTAGAAATCTAAGGCTAATACTCATTTAAAATGGGGCTCGTCGAGTCAGGATCAATTTGTCCGAAAATCCAAGGCTAACACCCCCTACAAAAACCAAGTTCTATCATTTTGGGGGGAAAAGTCTATTACCCATAAATTTGAAGTCTAATACCAACTAAAAGGGATTGCATATGAACAAGGTTAGAAATCTATGGCTAATACTCATTTAAAATGGGGCTCGGGAAGTCAGTACCAATTTGTCCGAAAATCCAAGGCTAACACCCCCTCCAAAAACCAAGTTCAATCACTTTTGGGGGAAAAGTCTATTACCCATAAATTTGAAGTCTAATACCAACTAAAAGGGATTGGATATGTACAAGTTTAGAAATCTAAGGCTAATACTCATTTAAAATGGGGCTCGTCGAGTCAGGACCAATTTGTCCGAAAATCCAAGGCTAACACCCCCTCCAAAAACAAAGTTCAATCATGTTTGGGGGAAAAGTCTATTACCCATAAATTTGAAGTCTAATACCAAGTAAAAGGGACTGGATATAAACAAGGTTAGAAATCTAAGGCTAATACTCATTTAAATGGGGCTCGTCG
>JAPFFM010000224.1:0-27436 GCA_029228605.1 Salix koriyanagi | reverse complement strand
TGGGGCTCGTGGAGTCATTATGAATTTGTCTGAAAATGCAAGGCTAACACCCCCTCCAAAAACCAAGTTCCATCATTTTTGGGGGAAAAGTCTATTACCCATAAATTTGAAGTGTAATACCAGCTAAAAGGGATTGGATATGAACAAGGTTAGAAATCTAAGGCTAATACTCATTTAAAATGGGGCTCGTCGAGTCAGGACCAATTTGTTCGAAAATCCAAGGCTAACACCCCCTCCAAAAACCAAGTTCTATCATTTTGGGGGGAAAAGTCTATTACCCATAAATTTCAAGTCTAATAACAACTAAAAGGGATTGGATATGAACAAGGTTAGAAATCTAAGGCTAATACTCATTTAAAACATGGCTCGTCGAGTCAGGACTAATTTGTACGAAAATCCAAGGCTAACACCCCCTCCAAAAACCAAGTTCTATCATTTTGGGGGGAAAAGTCTATTACCCACAAATTTCAAGTCTAATACCAACTAAAAGGGATTGGATATGAACAAGTTATAAATCTAAGGCTAATACTCATTTAAAACGGGGCTCGTCGAGTCAGGACCAATTTGTCTGAAAATCCAAGGCTAACACCCCCTCCAAAAACCAAGTTCTATCATTTTGGGGGGGAAAGTCTATTACCTATAAATTTGAAGTCTAATACCAACTAAAAGGGCTTGGATATGAACAAGGTTAGAAATATAAGGCTAATACTCATTTAAATGGGGCTCGTGGAGTCATTATCAATTTGTCTTAAAATGCAAGGCTAACACCCCCTCCAAAAACCAAGTTCCATCATTTTTGGGGGAAAAGTCTATTACCCATAAATTTGAAGTCTAATACCAACTAAAAGGTATTGGATATGAACAAGGTTAGAAATCTAAGGCTAATACTCATTTAAAATGGGCTCGTCGAGTCAGGACCAATTTGTCCGAAAATCCAAGGCTAACTCCCCCTCCAAAAACCAAGTTCTATCATTTTGGGGGGAAAAGTCTATTACCCATAAATTTGAAGTCTAATACCAACTAAAAGGGATTGGATATGAACAAGGTTAGAAATCTAAGGCTAATAATCGTTTAAAAGGGGCTCGTCAAGTTAGGACCAATTTGTCTGAAAATCCAAGGCTAACACCCCCTCCAAAAACCAAGTTCTATCATTTTGGGGGGGAAAGTCTATTACCCATAAATTTAAAGTCTAATACCAACTAAAAGGACTTGGATATGAACAAGGTTAGAAAGGCTAATTCTCATTTAAATGGGGCCCGTGGAGTCATTATCAATTTGTCTGAAAATGCAAGGCTAACACCCCCTCCAAAAACCAAGTTCCATCATTTTTGGGGGAAAAGTCTATTACCCATAAATTTGAAGTCTAATACCAACTAAAAGGGATTGGATATGAACAAGGTTATAAATCTAAGGCTAATACTCAATTTAAAATGGGGCTCGTCAAGTCGAGACCAATTTGTCCGAAAATCCAAGGCTAACACCCCCTCCAAAAACCAAGTTCTATCATTTTGGGGGGGGAAAAGTCTATTACCCTATAAATTTGAATTCTAATACCAACTAAAAGGGCTTGGATATGAACAAGGTTAGAAATATAAGGCTAATACTCATTTAAATGGGGCTCGTGGAGTCATTATCAATTTGTCTGAAAATGCAAGGCTAACACCCCCTCCAAAAACCAAGTTCCATCATTTTTGGGGGAAAAGTCTATTACCCATAAATTTGAAGTCTAATACCAACTAAAAGGTATTGGATATGAACAAGGTTAGAAATCTAAGGCTAATACTCATTTAAAATGGGGCTCGTCGAGTCAGGACCAATTTGGCCGAAAATCCTAGGCTAACACCCCCTCCAAAAACCAAGTTCTATCATTTTGGGGGGAAAAGTCTAGTACCCATAAATTTGAAGTCTAATACCAACTAAAAGGGATTGGATATGAACAAGGTTAGAAATCTAAGGCTAATACTCATTTAAATGGGGCTCGTGGAGTCATTATCAATTTGTCTGAAAATCCAAGGCTAACACCCCCTCCAAAAACCAAGTTCTATCATTTTGGGGGGAAAAGTCTATTATCCATAAATTTGAAGTCTAATACCAACTAAAAGGGATTGGATATGAACAAGGTTACAAAGCTAAGGCTAATACTCATTTAAAATGGGGCTCGTGAAGTCAGGACCAATTTGTCCGAAAATCAAAAGCTAACACCCCCTCTAAAAACCAAGTTCAATCATGTTTGGGGGAAAAGTCTATTACCCATAAATTTGAAGTCTAATACCAACAAAAAGGAATTGGATATGAACAAGGTTAGAAATATAAGGCTAATACTCATTTAAAATGGGGCTCGTGAAGCCAGGACCAATTTGTCTGAAAATCCAAGGCTAACACCCCCTCCAAAAAGCAAGTTCAATCATTTTTGGGGGGAAAAGTCTATTACCCATAAATTTGAAGTCTAATACCAACTAAAAGGGATTGCATATGAACAAGGTTAGAAATCTAAGTCTAATACTCATTTAAAATGGGGCTCGTCGAGTCAGGACCAATTTGGCCGAAAATCCTAGGCTAACACCCCCTCCAAAAACCAAGTTCTATCATTTTGGGGGGAAAAGTCTAGTACCCATAAATTTGAAGTCTAATACCAACTAAAAGGGATTGGATATGAACAAGGTTAGAAATCTAAGGCTAATACTCATTTAAATGGGGCTCGTGGAGTCATTATCAATTTGTCTGAAAATCCAAGGCTAACACCCCCTCCAAAAACCAAGTTCTATCATTTTGGGGGGAAAAGTCTATTACCCATAAATTTGAAGTCTAATACCAACTAAAAGGGATTGGATATGAACAAGGTTAGAAATCTAAGGCTAATATTCATTTAAAATGGGGCTCGTGAAGTCAGTACCAATTTGTCTGAAAATCCAAGGCTAACACCCCCTCTAAAAAACAAGTTCTATCATTTTGGGGGGAAAAGTCTATTACCCATAAATTTGAAGTCTAATACCAACTAAAAGGGATTGGATATGAACAAGGTTACAAAGCTAAGGCTAATACTCATTTAAAATGGGGCTCGTGAAGTCAGGACCAATTTGTCCGAAAATCAAAAGCTAACACCCCCTCTAAAAACCAAGTTCAATCATGTTTGGGGGAAAAGTCTATTACCCATAAATTTGAAGTCTAATACCAACAAAAAGGAATTGGATATGAACAAGGTTAGAAATCTAAGGCTAATACTCATTTAAAATGGGGCTCGGGAAGCCAGGACCAATTTGTTTGAAAATCCAAGGCTAACACCCCCTCCAAAAACCAAGTTCTATCATTTTGGGGGGAAAAGTCTATTACCCATAAATTTGGAGTCTAATACCAACTAAAAGGGATTGGATATGAATAAGGTTACAAATCTAAGTCTAATACTCATTTAAAATGGGGCTCGTCGAGTCAGGACCAATTTGTCCGAAAATCCAAGGCTAACACCCCCTCCAAAAACCAAGTTCAATCATGTTTGGGGGAAAAGTCTATTACCCATAAATTTGAAGTCTAATACCAACTAAAAGGAATTGGATATGAACAAGGTTAGAAATCTAAGGATAATACTCATTTAAAATGGGGCTCATGAAGTCAGGACCAATTTGTCCGAAAGTCCAACGCTTACACCCCCTCCAAAAACCAAGTTCTATCATTTTGGGGGGAAAAGTCTATTACCCATAAATTTGAAGTCTAATACCAACTAAAAGGGACTGGATATGAACAAGGTTAGAAATCTAAGGCTAATACTCATTTAAAATGGGGCGCGTCGAGTCAGGACCAATTTGTCCGAAAATCCAAGGCTAACACCCCCCCAAAAACCAAGTTCTATCATTTTGGGGGGAAAAGTCTATTACCCATAAATTTGACGTCTAATACAAACTAAAAGGGATTGGATATGAACAAGGTTAGAAATCTAAGGCTAATACTCATTTAAAATGGGGCTCGTGAAGGCAGGACCAATTTGTCCGAAAATCCAAGGCTAACACCCCCTCCAAAAACCAAGTTCTATCATTTTGGGGGGAAAAGTCTAGTACCCATAAATTTGAAGTCTAATACCAACTAAAAGTGATTGGATATGAACAAGGTTAGAAATCTAAGGCTAATACTCATTTAAAATGGGGTTCGTGAAGTCAGGACCAATTTGTCCGAAAATCAAAGGCTAACACCCCCTCTAAAAACCAAGTTCTATCATTTTGGGGGGAAAAGTCTAGTACCCATAAATTTGAAGTCTAATACCAACTAAAAGTGATTGGATATGAACAAGGTTAGAAATCTAAGGCTAATACTCATTTAAAATGGGGCTCGTGAAGGCAGGACCAATTTGTCCGAAAATCCAAGGCTAACACCCCCTCCAAAAACCAAGTTCTATCATTTTGGGGGGAAAAGTCTATTACCCATAAATTTGAAGTCTAATACCAACTAAAAGGTATTGGTTATGAACAAGGTTAGAAATCTAAGGCTATTAATCATTTAAAATGGGGCTCGTGAAGTCAGGACCAATTTGTCCGAAAATCCAAGGCTAACACCCCCTCCAAAAACCAAGTTCTATCATTTTGGGGGGAAAAGTCTATTACCCATAAATTTGGAGTCTAATACCAACTAAAAGGGATTGGATATGAACAAGGTTACAAATCTAAGTCTAATACTCATTTAAAATGGGGCTCGTCGAGTCAGGACCAATTTGTCCGAAAATCCAAGGCTAACACCCCCTCCAAAAACCAAGTTCAATCATGTTTGGGGGAAAAGTCTATTACCCATAAATTTGAAGTCTAATACCAACTAAAAGGAATTGGATATGAACAAGGTTAGAAATCTAAGGCTAATACTCATTTAAAATGGGGCTCGTGAAGCCAGGACCAATTTGTCTGAAAATCAAAGGCTAACGTCTCCTCCAAAAACCAAGTTCTATCATTTTGGAGGGAAAAGTCTATTACCCATAAATTTGAAGTCTAATACCAACTAAAAGGGATTGGATATGAACAAGGTTAGAAATTTAAGGCTAATACTCATTTAAAATGGGGCACGTCGAGTCAGGACCAATTTGTCCGAAAATCCAAGGCTAACACCCCCCCAAAAACCAAGTTCTATCATTTTAGGAGGAAAAGTCTATTACCCATAAATTTGAAGTCTAATACCAAATAAAAGGGATTGGATATGAACAAGGTTAGAAATCCAAGGCTAATACTCATTTAAAATGGGACTCGTTGAGTCATGACCAATTTGTCCGAAAATCCAAGGCTAACACCCCCTCCAAAAACCAAGTTCAATCATTTTTTGGGAAAAAGTCTATTAACCATAAATTTGAAGTCTAATACCAACTAAAAGGTATTGGTTATGAACAATGTTAGAAATCTAACGCTAAAAATCATTTAAAATGGGGCTCGTGAAGTCAGGACCAATTTGTCCGAAAATCCAAGGCTAACACCCCCTCCAAAAACCAAGTTCAATCATTTTTGGGGGAAAAGTCTATTATCCATAAATTTGAAGTCTAATACCAAATAAAAGGGCTTGGATATGAACAAGGTTAGAAATCTAAGGCTAATACTCATTTAAAAGGGGCTCGTTGAATAAGCACCAATTTGTCCGAAAATCCAAGGCTAACACCCCCTCCAAAAACCAAGTTCTATCATTTTGGGGGGAAAAGTCTATTACCCATAAATTTGAAGTTTAATACCAACTAAAAGTGATTGGATATGAACAAGGTTAGAAATCTAAGGCTAATACTCATTTAAAATGGGGCTCGTGAAGTCAGGACCAATTTGTCTGAAAATCAAAGGCTAACACCCCCTCCAAAAACCAAGTTCTATCATTTTGGGGGGAAAAGTCTATTACCCATAAATTTGAAGTCTAATACCAAATAAAAGGTATTGGATATGAACAAGGTTAGAAATCTAAGGCTAATACTCATTTAAAATGGGGCTCGTGAAGTCAGGACCAATTTGTCCGAAAATCCAAGGCTAACACCCCCTCCAAAAACCAAGTTCTATCATTTTGGGGGGAAAAGTCTATTACCCAAAAATTTTAAAGTCTAATACCAAGTAAAAGGTATTGGATATGAACAAGATTATAAATCTAAGGCTAATACTCATTTAAAATGGGGCTCGTGAAGTCAGGACCAATTTGTCCGAAAATCCAAGGCTAACACCCCCTCCAAAAACCAAGTTCTATCATTTTGGGGGGAAAAGTCTATTACCCATAAATTTGAATTCTAATACCAAATAAAAGGTATTGGATATGAACAAGGTTACAAATCTAAGGCTAATACTCATTTAAAATGGGGCTCGTGAAGTCAGGACCAATTTGTCCGAAAATCCAAGTCTAACACCCCCTCCAAAAACCAAGTTCTATCATTTTGGGGGGAAAAGTCTATTACCCATAAATTTGAATTCTAATACCAACTAAAAGGTATTGGATATGAACAAGGTTACAAATCTAAAGCTAATACTCATTTAAAATGGGGCTCGTCGAGTCAAGACCAATTTGTCCGAAAATCCAACGCTTACACCCCCTCCAAAAACCAAGTTCTATCATTTTGGGGGGGAAAGTCTATTACCCTTAAATTTGAAGTCTAATACAAACTAAAAGGGCTTGGATATGAACAAGGTTAGAAATCTAAGGCTAATACTCATTTAAAATGGGGCTCGTCGAGTCACGATTAATTTGTCTGAAAATGCAAGGCTAACACCCCCTCCAAAAACCAAGTTCTATCATTTTGGGGGGAAAAGTCTATTACCCATAAATTTGAAGTCTAATTCCAACTAAAAGGGATTGGATATGAACAAGGTTAGAAATCTAAGGCTAATACTCATTTAAAATGGGGCGCGTCGAGTCAGGACCAATTTGTCCGAAAATCCAAGGCTGACACCCCCTCCAAAAACCAAGTTCAATCATTTTTGGGGGAAAAGTCTATTACCCATAAATTTGAAGTCTAATACCAACTAAAAGGGATTGGATATGAACAAGGTTAGAAATCTAAGGCTAATACTCATTTAAAATGGGGCTCGTCGAGTCAGGACCAATTTGTCCAAAAATCCAAGGCTAACACCCCCTCCAAAAACCAAGTTCAATCATTTTTGGTGGAAAAGTCTATTACCCATAAATTTGAAGTCTAATACCAACTAAAAGGTATTGGATATGAACAAGGTTAGAAATCTAAGGCTAATAATCATTTAAAATGGGGCTCGTCAAGTCATGACCAATTTGTCTGAAAATCAAAGGATAACATCCCCTCCAAAAACCAAGTTCTATCATTTTGGGGGGGAAAGTCTATTACCCATAAATTTGAAGTCTAATACCAACTAAATGGTATTGGATATGAACAAGGTTGGAAATCTAAGGCTAATACTCATTTAAAATGGGGCTCGTGAAGTCAGGACCAATTTGTCCGAAAATCCAAGGCTAACACCCCCTCCAAAAACCAAGTTCTATCATTTTGGGGGGAAAAGTCTATTACCCATAACTTTGGAGTCTAATACCAACTAAAAGGGATTGGATATGAACAAGGTTACAAATCTAAGGCTAATACTCATTTAAAATGGGGCTCGTCGAGTCAAGACCAATTTGTCCGAAAAATCCAAGGCTAACACCCCCTCCAAAAACCAAGTTCTATCATTTTTAGGGGGGAAAAGTCTATTACCCATAAATTTGAAGTCTAATACCAACTAAAAGGTATTGGTTATGAACAAGGTTAGAAATCTAAGGCTATTAATCATTTAAAATAGGGCTCGTGAAGTCAGGACCAATTTGTCCGAAAATCCAAGGCTAACACCCCCTCCAAAAACGAAGTTCTATCATTTTGGGGGGAAAAGTCTATTACCCATAAATTTGGAGTCTAATACCAACTAAAAGGGATTGGATATGAACAAGGTTACAAATCTAAGTCTAATACTCATTTAAAATGGGGCTCGTCGAGTCAGGACCAATTTGTCCGAAAATCCAAGGCTAACACCCCCTCCAAAAACCAAGTTCAATCATGTTTGGGGGAAAAGTCTATTACCCATAAATTTGAAGTCTAATACCAACTAAAAGGAATTGGATATGAACAAGGTTAGAAATCTAAGGCTAATACTCATTTAAAATGGGGCTCGTGAAGCCAGGACCAATTTGTCTGAAAATCAAAGGCTAACGTCTCCTCCAAAAACCAAGTTCTATCATTTTGGAGGGAAAAGTCTATTACCCATAAATTTGAAGTCTAATACCAAATAAAAGGGATTGGATATGAACAAGGTTAGAAATTTAAGGCTAATACTCATTTAAAATGGGGCACGTCGAGTCAGGACCAATTTGTCCGAAAATCCAAGGCTAACACCCCCCCCAAAAACCAAGTTCTATCATTTTGGGGGGAAAAGTCTATTACCCATAAATTTGAAGTCTAATACCAACTAAAAGGGATTGGATATGAACAAGGTTATAAATCCAAGGCTAATACTCATTTAAAATGGGACTCGTTGAGTCATGACCAATTTGTCCGAAAATCCAAGGCTAACACCCCCTCCAAAAACCAAGTTCAATCATTTTTTGGGGAAAAGTCTATTACCCATAAATTTGAAGTCTAATACCAACTAAAAGGTATTGGTTATGAACAAGGTTAGAAATCTAATGCTAAAAATCATTTAAAATGGGGCTCGTGAAGTCAGGACCAATTTGTCCGAAAATCCAAGGCTAACACCCCCTCCAAAAACCAAGTTCAATCATTTTTGGGGGAAAAGTCTATTATCCATAAATTTGAAGTCTAATACCAAATAAAAGGGCTTGGATATGAACAAGGTTAGAAATCTAAGGCTAATACTCATTTAAAAGGGGGCTCGTTGAATAAGCACCAATTTGTCCGAAAAATCCAAGGCTAACACCCCCCTCCAAAAAACCAAGTTCAATCATGTTTGGGGGGAAAAGTCTATAACCCATAAATTTGAAGTCTAATACCAACTAAAAGGGATTGGATATGAACAAGGTTAGAAATCTAAGGCTAATACTCATTTAAAATGGGGCTCGACGAGTCAGGACCAATTTGTCCAAAAAAATCAAAGGCTAACACCCCCTCCAAAAACCAAGTTCTATCATTTTTGGGGGAAAAGTCTATTACCCATAAATTTGAAGTCTAATACCAACTAAAAGGGCTTGGATATGAACAAGGTTATAAATCTAAGGTAATACTCATTTAAAATGGGGCTCGTCGAGTCAGGACCAATTTGTCCGAAAATCCTAGGCTAACACCCCCTCCAAAAACCAAGTTCTATCATTTTGGGGGGAAAAGTCTATTACCCATAAATTTGAAGTCTAATACCAACTAAAAGGGATTGGATATGAACAAGGTTAGAAATCTAAGGCTAATAATCATTTAAAATGGGGCTCGTCAAGTCAGGACCAATTTGTCTAAAAATCAAAGGCTAACACCCCCTCCAAAAACCAAGTTCTATCATTTTGGGGGGAAAACTCTATTACCCATAAATTTGAAGTCTAATACCAACTAAAAGGTATTGGATATGAACAAGCTTATAAATCTAAGGCTAATAATCATTTAAAATGGGGCTCGTGAAGTCAGGACCAATTTGTCCGAAAATCCAAGGCTAACACCCCCTCCAAAAACCAAGTTCTATCATTTTGGGGGGAAAAGTCTATTACCCATAACTTTGGAGTCTAATACCAACTAAAAGGGATTGGATATGAACAAGGTTACAAATCTAAGTCTAATACTCATTTAAAATGGGGCTCGTCGAGTCAGGACCAATTTGTCCAAAAATCCAAGGCTAACACCCCCTCCAAAAACCAAGTTCAATCATGTTTGGGGGAAAAGTCTATTACCCATAAATTTGAAGTCTAATACCAACTAAAAGGAATTGGATATGAACAAGGTTAGAAATCTAAGGCTAATACTCATTTAAAATGGGGCTCGTGAAGCCGGGGACCAATTTGTCCGAAAATCAAAGGCTAACACCCTCCTCCAAAAACCAAGTTCTATCATTTTGGAGGGAAAAGTCTATTACCCATAAATTTGAAGTCTAATACCAACTAAAAGGGATTGGATATGACCAAGGTTAGAAATTTAAGGCTAATACTCATTTAAAATGGGGCACGTCGAGTCGGGACCAATTTGTCCGAAAATCCAAGGCTAACACCCCCCCCAAAAAACCAAGTTCTATCATTTTTGGGGGGAAAAGTCTATTACCCATAAATTTGAAGTCTAATACCAACTAAAAGGGATTGGATATGAACAAGGTTAGAAATCAAAGGCTAATACTCATTTAAAATGGGACTCGTTGAGTCATGACCAATTTGTCCGAAAATCCAAGGCTAACACCCCCTCCAAAAACCAAGTTCAATCATTTTTTAGGGAAAAGTCTATTACCCATAAATTTGAAGTCTAATACCAACTAAAAGGTATTGGTTATGAACAAGGTTAGAAATCTAAGGCTAATAATCATTTAAAATGGGGCTCGTGAAGTCAGGACCAATTTGTCCGAAAATCCAAGGCTAACACCCCCTCCAAAAATCAAGTTCTATCATTTTGGGGGGAAAAGTCTATTACCCATAAATTTGGAGTCTAATACCAACTAAAAGGGATTGGATATGAACAAGGTTACAAATCTAAGTCTAATACGCATTTAAAATGGGGCTCGTCGAGTCAGGACCAATTTGTCCGAAAATCCAAGGCTAACACCCCCTCCAAAAAACCAAGTTCAATCATGTTTGGGGGAAAAAGTCTATTACCCATAAATTTGAAGTCTAATACCAACTAAAAGGATTTGGATATGAACAAGGTTAGAAATCTAAGGCTAATACTCATTTAAAATGGGGCTCGTGAAGCCAGGACCAATTTGTCTGAAAATCAAAGGCTAACGTCTCCTCCAAAAACCAAGTTCTATCATTTTGGAGGGAAAAGTCTATTACCCATAAATTTGAAGTCTAATACCAACTAAAAGGGATTGGATATGAACAAGGTTAGAAATCCAAGGCTAATACTCATTTAAAATGGGACTCGTTGAGTCATGACCAATTTGTCCGAAAATGCAAGGCTAACACCCCCTCCAAAAACCAAGTTCAATCATTTTTTGGGGAAAAGTCTATTACCCATAAATTTGAAGTCTAATACCAACTAAAAGGTATTGGTTATGAACAAGGTTAGAAATCTAAGGCTAATAATCATTTAAAATGGGGTTCGTGAAGTCAGGACCAATTTGTCCGAAAATCCAAGGCTAACACCCCCTCCAAAAACCAAGTTCAATCATTTTTGGGGGAAAAGTCTATTATCCATAAATTTGAAGTCTAATACTAAATAAAAGGGCTTGGATATGAACAAGGTTAGAAATCTAAGGCTAATACTCATTTAAAAGGGGCTCGTTGAATAAGCACCAATTTGTCCGAAAATCCAAGGCTAACACCCCCTCCAAAAACCAAGTTCAATCATGTTTGGGGGAAAAGTCTATAACCCATAAATTTGAAGTCTAATACCAACTAAAAGGGATTGGATATGAACAAGGTTAGAAATCTAAGGCTAATACTCATTTAAAATGGGGCTCGACGAGTCAGGACCAATTTGTCCGAAAAAATCAAAGGCTAACACCCCCTCCAAAAACCAAGTTCTATCATTTTTGGGGGAAAAGTCTATTACCCATAAATTTGAAGTCTAATACCAACTAAAAGGGATTGGATATGAACAAGGTTAGAAATCTAAGCCTAACACTCATTTAAATGGGGCTCGTGAAGTCAGGACCAATTTGTCCGAAATCCAAGGCTAACACCCCCTCCAAAAACCAAGTTCTATCATTTTGGGGGGAAAAGTCTATTACCCATAAATTTGAAGTCTAATACCAAATAAAAGGTATTGGATATTAACAAGGTTAGAAATCTAAGGCTAATACTCATTTAAAATGGGGCTCGTGAAGTCAGGACCAATTTGTCCGAAAATCCAAGGCTAACACCCCCTCCGAAAAACCAAGTTCTATCATTTTGGGGGGGGAAAAGTCTATTACCCATAAATTTGAAGTCTAATACCAACTAAAAGGGAATTGGATATGAACAAGGTTAGAAATTTAAGGCTAATACTCATTTAAAATGGGGCTCGTGAAGTCGGGACCAATTTGTCCGAAAATCCAAAAGCTAACACCCCCTCTAAAAACCAAGTTCTATCATTTTTGGGGGGAAAAGTCTATTACCCATAAATTTCGAAGTCTAATACCAACTAAAAGGTATTGGATATGAACAAGGTTAGAAATATAACGCTAAATACTCATTTAAAATGGGGCTCGTCGAGTTAGGGACCAATTTGTCCGAAAATCCAAGGCTAACACCCCTCCAAAAACCAAGTTCTATCATTTTGGGGGGAAAAGTCTATTACCCATAAATTTGAAGTCTAATACCAACTAAAAGGGATTGGATATGAACAAGGTTAGAAATCTAAGGCTAATACTCATTTAAAATGGGGCTCGTGAAGTCGGGACCAATTTGTCCGAAAAATCAAAGGCTAACACCCTCCCTCCAAAAACCAAGTTCTATCATTTTTGGGGGGAAAAGTCTATTACCCATAAATTTGAAGTCTAATACCAACTAAAAGGGATTGGATATGAACAAGGTTAGAAATCCAAGGCTAATACTCATTTAAAATGGGGACTCGTTGAGTCATGACCAATTTGTCCGAAAAATCCAAGGCTAACACCCCCTCCAAAAACCAAGTTCAATCATTTTTTGGGGGAAAAGTCTATTACCCATAAATTTGAAGTCTAATACCAACTAAAAGGGTATTGGTTATGAACAAGGTTAGAAATCTAAGGCTAATAATCATTTAAAATGGGGTTCGTGAAGTCAGGGACCAATTTGTCCGAAAATCCAAGGCTAACACCCCCTCCAAAAACCAAGTTCAATCATTTTTGGGGGGAAAAGTCTATTATCCCATAAATTTGAAGTCTAATACCAAACTAAAAGGGCTTGGATATGAACAAGGTTAGAAATCTAAGGCTAATACTCATTTAAAAGGGGCTCGTTGAATAAGCACCAATTTGTCCGAAAATCCAAGGCTAACACCCCCTCCAAAAACCAAGTTCAATCATGTTTGGGGGAAAAGTCTATAACCCATAAATTTGAAGTCTAATACCAACTAAAAGGGATTGGATATGAACAAGGTTAGAAATCTAAGGCTAATACTCATTTAAAATGGGGCTCGACGAGTCAGGGACCAATTTGTCCGAAAAAATCCAAAGGCTAACACCCCCTCCAAAAACCAAGTTCTATCATTTTTGGGGGGAAAAGTCTATTACCCATAAATTTGAAGTCTAATACCAACTAAAAGGGATTGGATATGAACAAGGTTAGAAATCTAAGCCTAATACTCATTTAAATGGGGCTCGTGAAGTCAGGACCAATTTGTCCGAAAATCCAAGGCTAACACCCCCTCCAAAAACCAAGTTCTATCATTTTGGGGGGGAAAAGTCTATTACCCATAAATTTGAAGTCTAATACCAAACTAAAAGGGTATTGGATATGAACAAGGTTAGAAATCTAAGGCTAATACTCATTTAAAATGGGGCTCGTGAAGTCAGGGACCAATTTGTCCGAAAATCCAAGGCTAACACCCCCTCCGAAAAACCAAGTTCTATCATTTTGGGGGGAAAAGTCTATTACCCATAAATTTGAAGTCTAATACCAACTAAAAGGAATTGGATATGAACAAGGTTAGAAATTTAAGGCTAATACTCATTTAAAATGGGGCTCGTGAAGTCAGGACCAATTTGTCCGAAAATCAAAAGCTAACACCCCCTCTAAAAACCAAGTTCTATCATTTTGGGGGGAAAAGTCTATTACCCATAAATTTGAAGTCTAATACCAACTAAAAGGTATTGGATATGAACAAGGTTAGAAATCTAACGCTAAAACTCATTTAAAATGGGGCTCGTCGAGTTAGGACCAATTTGTCTGAAAATCCAAGGCTAACACCCCCTCCAAAAACCAAGTTCTATCATTTTGGGGGGAAAAGTCTATTACCCATAAATTTGAAGTCTAATACCAACTAAAAGGTATTGGATATGAACAAGGTTATAAATCTAAGGCTAATAATCATTTAAAATGAGGGCTCGTGAAATCAGGGACCAATTTGTCCGAAAATCAAAGGCTAACACCCCCTCCAAAAACCAAGTTCTATCATTTTGGGGGGAAAAGTCTATTACCCATAAATTTGAAGTCTAATACCAACTAAAAGGTATTGGATATGAATAAGATTATAAATCTAAGGCTAATACTCATTTAAAATGGGGCTCGTGAAGTCAGGACCAATTTGTCCGAAAATCCAAGGCTAACACCCCCTCCAAAAACCAAGTTCTATCATTTTGGGGGGGAAAAGTCTATTACCCATAAATTTGAAGTCTAATACCAAATAAAAGGCATTGGATATGAACAAGGTTAGAAATCTAAGGCTAATACTCATTTAAAATGGGGCTCATGAAGTCAGGACCAATTTGTCCGAAAATCAAAGGCTAACACCCCCTTCCAAAAATCACGTTCTATCATTTTGGGGGGAAAAGTCTATTACCCATAAATTTGAAGTCTAATACCAACTAAAAGGGATTGGATATGAACAAGGTTACAAATCTAAGGCTAATACTCATTTAAAATGGGGCTCGTCGAGTCAAGACCAATTTGTCCGAAAATCCAAGGCTAACACCCCCTCCAAAAACCAAGTTCTATCATTTTAGGGGGGAAAGTCTATTACCCATAAATTTGAAGTCTAATACCAACTAAAAGGTATTGGTTATGAACAAGGTTAGAAATCTAAGGCTAATAATCATTTAAAATGGGGCTCGTGAAGTCAGGACCAATTTGTCCGAAAATCCAAGGCTAACACCCCCTCCAAAAACCAAGTTCTATCATTTTGGGGGGAAAAGTCTATTACCCATAAATTTGGAGTCTAATACCAACTAAAAGGGATTGGATATGAACAAGGTTACAAATCTAAGTCTAATACTCATTTAAAATGGGGCTCGTCGAGTCAGGACCAATTTGTCCGAAAATCCAAGGCTAACACCCCCTCCAAAAACCAAGTTCAATCATGTTTGGGGGAAAAGTCTATTACCCATAAATTTGAAGTCTAATACCAACTAAAAGGAATTGGATATGAACAAGGTTAGAAATCTAAGGCTAATACTCATTTAAAATGGGGCTCGTGAAGCCAGGACCAATTTGTCTGAAAATCAAAGGCTAACATCTCCTCCAAAAACCAAGTTCTATCATTTTGGAGGGAAAAGTCTATTACCCATAAATTTGAAGTCTAATACCAACTAAAAGGGATTGGATATGAACAAGGTTAGAAATTTAAGGCTAATACTCATTTAAAATGGGGCACGTCGAGTCAGGACCAATTTGTCCGAAAATCCAAGGCTAACACCCCCCCAAAAACCAAGTTCTATCATTTTGGGGGGAAAAGTCTATTACCCATAAATTTGAAGTCTAATACCAACTAAAAGGGATTGGATATGAACAAGGTTAGAAATCCAAGGCTAATACTCATTTAAAATGGGACTCGTTGAGTCATGACCAATTTGTCCGAAAATCCAAGGCTAACACCCCCTCCAAAAACCAAGTTCAATCATTTTTTGGGGAAAAGTCTATTACCCATAAATTTGAAGTCTAATACCAACTAAAAGGTATTGGTTATGAACAAGGTTAGAAATCTAAGGCTAATAATCATTTAAAATGGGGCTCGTGAAGTCAAGACCAATTTGTCCGAAAATCCAAGGCTAACACCCCTTCCAAAAACCAAGTTCAATCATTTTTGGGGGAAAAGTCTATTATCCATAAATTTGAAGTCTAATACCAACTAAAAGGGCTTGGATATGAACAAGGTTAGAAATCTAAGGCTAATACTCATTTAAAAGGGGCTCGTTGAATAAGCACCAATTTGTCCGAAAATCCAAGGCTAACACCCCCTCCAAAAACCAAGTTCAATCATGTTTGGGGGAAAAGTCTATAACCCATAAATTTGAAGTCTAATACCAACTAAAAGGGATTGGATATGAACAAGGTTAGAAATCTAAAGCTAATACTCATTTAAAATGGGGCTCGACGAGTCAGGACCAATTTGTCCGAAAAAATCAAAGGCTAACACCCCCTCCAAAAACCAAGTTCTATCATTTTTGGGGGAAAAGTCTATTACCCATAAATTTGAAGTCTAATACCAACTAAAAGGGCTTGGATATGAACAAGGTTAGAAATCTAAGGTAATACTCATTTAAAATGGGGCTCGTCGAGTCAGGACCAATTTGTCCGAAAATCCTAGGCTAACACCCCCTCCAAAAACCAAGTTCTATCATTTTGGGGGGAAAAGTCTATTACCCATAAATTTGAAGTCTAATACCAACTAAAAGGAATTGGATATGAACAAGGTTAGAAATCTAAGGCTAATACTCATTTAAAATGGGGCTCGTGAAGTCGGGACCAATTTGTCCAGAAAATCAAAGGCTAACACCCCCTCCAAAAACCAAGTTCTATCATTTTGGGGGGAAAAGTCTATTACCCATAAATTTGAAGTCTAATACCAACTAAAAGGTATTGGATATGAACAAGGTTAGAAATCTAAGGCTAAATACTCATTTAAAATGGGGCTCGTCGAGTTAGGACCAATTTGTCCGAAAATCCAAAGGCTAACACCCCCTCCAAAAAACCAAGTTCTATCATTTTGGGGGGGAAAAGTCTATTACCCATAAATTTGAAGTCTAATACCAACTAAAAGGGTATTGGATATGAATAAGATTATAAATCTAAGGCTAATACTCATTTAAAATGGGGGCTCGTGAAGTCGGGACCAATTTGTCCGAAAAATCCAAGGCTAACACCCCCCTCCAAAAACCAAGTTCTATCATTTTGGGAGGAAAAGTCTATTACCCATAAATTTGAAGTCTAATACCAAATAAAAGGCATTGGATATGAACAAGGTTAGAAATCTAAGGCTAATACTCATTTAAAATGGGGCTCATGAAGTCAGGACCAATTTGTCCGAAAATCAAAGGCTAACACCCCCTCCAAAAATCATGTTCTATCATTTTGGGGGGAAAAGTCTATTACCCATAAATTTGAAGTCTAATACCAACTAAAAGGGATTGGATATGAACAAGGTTACAAATCTAAGGCTAATACTCATTTAAAATGGGGCTCGTCGAGTCAAGACCAATTTGTCCGAAAATCCAAGGCTAACACCCCCTCCAAAAACCAAGTTCTATCATTTTAGGGGGGAAAGTCTATTACCCATAAATTTGAAGTCCAATACCAACTAAAAGGTATTGGTTATGAACAAGGTTAGAAATCTAAGGCTAATAATCATTTAAAAATGGGGCTCGTGAAGTCGGGACCAATTTGTCCGAAAAATCCAAGGCTAACACCCCCTCCAAAAAACCAAGTTCTATCATTTTTGGGGGGGAAAAGTCTATTACCCATAAATTTGGAGTCTAATACCAACTAAAAGGGATTGGATATGAACAAGGTTACAAATCTAAGTCTAATACTCATTTAAAATGGGGCTCGTCGAGTCGGGACCAATTTGTCCAGAAAATCCAAGGCTAACACCCCCTCCAAAAACCAAGTTCAATCATGTTTGGGGGAAAAAGTCTATTACCCATAAATTTGAAGTCTAATACCAACTAAAAGGGAATTGGATATGAACAAGGTTAGAAATCTAAGGCTAATACTCATTTAAAATGGGGCTCGTGAAGTCGGGACCAATTTGTCCGAAAATCCAAGGCTAACATCTCCCTCCAAAAACCAAGTTCTATCATTTTGGGAGGGAAAAGTCTATTACCCATAAATTTGAAGTCTAATACCAACTAAAAGGGATTGGATATGAACAAGGTTAGAAATTTAAGGCTAATACTCATTTAAAATGGGGCACGTCGAGTCAGGGGACCAATTTGTCCAGAAAATCCAAGGCTAACACCCCCCAAAAACCAAGTTCTATCATTTTTGGGGGAAAAGTCTATTACCCATAAATTTGAAGTCTAATACCAACTAAAAGGGATTAGATATGAACAAGGTTAGAAATCCAAGGCTAATACTCATTTAAAATGGGGACTCGTTGAGTCAGTGACCAATTTGTCCAGAAAATCCAAGGCTAACACCCCCTCCAAAAACCAAGTTCAATCATTTTTTGGGGGAAAAAGTCTATTACCCCTAAATTTGAAGTCTAATACCAACTAAAAGGTATTGGTTATGAACAAGGTTAGAAATCTAAGGCTAATAATCATTTAAAATGGGGCTCGTGAAGTCGGGACCAATTTGTCCCAGAAAATCCAAGGCTAACACCCCCCTCCAAAAACCAAGTTCTATCATTTTGGGGGGAAAAGTCTATTACCCATAAATTTGGAGTCTAATACCAACTAAAAGGGATTGGATATGAACAAGGTTACAAATCTAAGTCTAATACTCATTTAAAATGGGGGCTCGTCGAGTCGGGACCAATTTGTCCGAAAATCCAAGGCTAACACCCCCCTCCAAAAACCAAGTTCAATCATGTTTGGGGGAAAAAGTCTATTACCCATAAATTTGAAGTCTAATACCAACTAAAAGGAATTGGATATGAACAAGGTTAGAAATCTAAGGCTAATACTCATTTAAAATGGGGCTCGTGAAGTCGGGACCAATTTGTCCGAAAATCAAAGGCTAACGTCTCCCTCCAAAAAACCAAGTTCTATCATTTTTGGAGGGAAAAGTCTATTACCCATAAATTTGAAGTCTAATACCAACTAAAAGGGATTGGATATGAACAAGGTTAGAAATTTAAGGCTAATACTCATTTAAAATGGGGCACGTCGAGTCGGGACCAATTTGTCCGAAAATCCAAGGCTAACACCCCCCAAAAACCAAGTTCTATCATTTTGGGGGGAAAAGTCTATTACCCATAAATTTGAAGTCTAATACCAACTAAAAGGGATTAGATATGAACAAGGTTAGAAATCCAAGGCTAATACTCATTTAAAATGGGGACTCGTTGAGTCATGACCAATTTGTCCCAGAAAATCCAAGGCTAACACCCCCTCCAAAAAACCAAGTTCAATCATTTTTTGGGGGAAAAGTCTATTACCCATAAATTTGAAGTCTAATACCAACTAAAAGGTATTGGTTATGAACAAGGTTAGAAATCTAAGGCTAATAATCATTTAAAATGGGGCTCGTGAAGTCAAGACCAATTTGTCCGAAAATCCAAGGCTAACACCCCCTCCAAAAAACCAAGTTCAATCATTTTTGGGGGGAAAAAGTCTATTATCCATAAATTTGAAGTCTAATACCAACTAAAAGGGCTTGGATATGAACAAGGTTAGAAATCTAAGGCTAATACTCATTTAAAAAGGGGGCTCGTTGAATAAGCACCAATTTGTCCAGAAAATCCAAGGCTAACACCCCCTCCAAAAAACCAAGTTCAATCATGTTTGGGGGAAAAAGTCTATAACCCATAAATTTGAAGTCTAATACCAACTAAAAGGGATTGGATATGAACAAGGTTACAAATCTAAGGCTAAAACTCATTTAAAAATGGGGGCTCGACGAGTCGGGACCAATTTGTCCGAAAAAAATCAAAGGCTAACACCCCCCTCCAAAAACCAAGTTCTATCATTTTTTGGGGGGAAAAGTCTATTACCCATAAATTTGAAGTCTAATACCAACTAAAAGGGCTTGGATATGAACAAGGTTAGAAATCTAAGGTAATACTCATTTAAAATGGGCCTCGTCGAGTCAGGACCAATTTGTCCGAAAATCCTAGGCTAACACCCCCTCCCAAAACCAAGTTCTATCATTTTGGGGGGAAAAGTCTATTACCCATAAATTTGAAGTCTAATACCAACTAAAAGGGATTGGATATGAACAAGGTTAGAAATCTAAGGCTAATAATCATTAAAAATGGGGCTCGTCAAGTCAGGACCAATTTGTCTAAAAATCAAAGGCTAACACCCCCTCCAAAAACCAAGTTCTATCATTTTGGGGGGAAAAGTCTATTACCCATAAATTTGAAGTCTAATACCAACTAAAAGGAATTGGATATGAACAAGGTTAGAAATCTAAGGCTAATACTCATTTAAAAATGGGGCTCGTGAAGCCGGGACCAATTTGTCTTAAAATCAAAGGCTAACGCCTCCCTCCAAAAACCAAGTTCTATCATTTTGGGGGGAAAAGTCTATTACCCATAAATTTGAAGTCTAATACCAACTAAAAGGGATTGGATATGAACAAGGTTAGAAATTTAAGGCTAATACTCATTTAAAATGGGGCACGTCGAGTCGGGACCAATTTGTCAGAAAATCCAAGGCTAACACCCCTCCAAAAACCAAGTTCTATCATTTTGGGGGGAAAAGTCTATTACCCATAAATTTGAAGTCTAATACCAACTAAAAGGGATTAGATATGAACAAGGTTAGAAATCCAAGGCTAATACTCATTTAAAATGGGGACTCGTTGAGTCATGACCAATTTGTCCAGAAAATCCAAGGCTAACACCCCCTCCAAAAACCAAGTTCAATCATTTTTGGGGGAAAAGTCTATTACCCATAAATTTGAAGTCTAATACCAACTAAAAGGGTATTGGTTATGAACAAGGTTAGAAATCTAAGGCTAATAATCATTTAAAATGGGGCTCGTGAAGTCAAGACCAATTTGTCCGAAAAATCCAAGGCTAACACCCCCTCCAAAAACCAAGTTCAATCATTTTTGGGGGAAAAGTCTATTATCCCATAAATTTGAAGTCTAATACCAACTAAAAGGGCTTGGATATGAACAAGGTTAGAAATCTAAGGCTAATACTCATTTAAAATGGGGCTCGTTGAATCAAGCACCAATTTGTCCGAAAATCCAAGGCTAACAACCCCCTCCAAAAAAACCAAGTTCAATCATGTTTTGGGGGAAAAGTCTATAACCCATAAATTTGAAGTCTAATACCAACTAAAAGGGATTGGATATGAACAAGGTTACAAATCTAAGGCTAAAACTCATTTAAAATGGGGCTCGACGAGTCAGGACCAATTTGTCCAGAAAAAATCCAAAGGCTAACACCCCCTCCAAAAACCAAGTTCTATCATTTTTGGGGGGAAAAGTCTATTACCCATAAATTTGAAGTCTAATACCAACTAAAAGGGCTTGGATATGAACAAGGTTAGAAATCTAAGGCTAATACTCATTTAAAATGGGGCCTCGTCGAGTCGGGACCAATTTGTCCGAAAATCCTAGGCTAACACCCCCTCCCAAAAACCAAGTTCTATCATTTTTGGGGGGAAAAAGTCTATTACCCATAAATTTGAAGTCTAATACCAACTAAAAGGGATTGGATATGAACAAGGTTAGAAATCTAAGGCTAATAATCATTAAAAATGGGGCTCGTCAAGTCAGGACCAATTTGTCTAAAAATCAAAGGCTAACACCCCCTCCAAAAACCAAGTTCTATCATTTTGGGGGGAAAAGTCTATTACCCATAAATTTGAAGTCTAATACCAACTAAAAGGAATTGGATATGAACAAGGTTAGAAATCTAAGGCTAATACTCATTTAAAATGGGGCTCGTGAAGCCAGGACCAATTTGTCTTAAAATCAAAGGCTAACGTCTCCTCCAAAAAACCAAGTTCTATCATTTTTGGGAGGGAAAAGTCTATTACCCATAAATTTGAAGTCTAATACCAACTAAAAGGGATTGGATATGAACAAGGTTAGAAATTTAAGGCTAATACTCATTTAAAATGGGGCACGTCGAGTCAGGACCAATTTGTCCGAAAATCCAAGGCTAACACCCCCCCAAAAACCAAGTTCTATCATTTTGGGGGGAAAAGTCTATTACCCATAAATTTGAAGTCTAATACCAACTAAAAGGGATTAGATATGAACAAGGTTAGAAATCCAAGGCTAATACTCATTTAAAATGGGACTCGTTGAGTCATGACCAATTTGTCCGAAAATCCAAGGCTAACACCCCCTCCAAAAACCAAGTTCAATCATTTTTTGGGGAAAAGTCTATTACCCATAAATTTGAAGTCTAATACCAACTAAAAGGTATTGGTTATGAACAAGGTTAGAAATCTAAGGCTAATAATCATTTAAAATGGGGCTCGTGAAGTCAAGACCAATTTGTCCGAAAATCCAAGGCTAACACCCCCTCCAAAAACCAAGTTCAATCATTTTTGGGGGAAAAGTCTATTATCCATAAATTTGAAGTCTAATACCAACTAAAAGGGCTTGGATATGAACAAGGTTAGAAATCTAAGGCTAATACTCATTTAAAAGGGGCTCGTTGAATAAGCACCAATTTGTCCGAAAATCCAAGGCTAACAACCCCTCCAAAAACCAAGTTCAATCATGTTTGGGGGAAAAGTCTATAACCCATAAATTTGAAGTCTAATACCAACTAAAAGGGATTGGATATGAACAAGGTTACAAATCTAAGGCTAAAACTCATTTAAAATGGGGCTCGACGAGTCAGGACCAATTTGTCCGAAAAAATCAAAGGCTAACACCCCCTCCAAAACCAAGTTCTATCATTTTTGGGGGAAAAGTCTATTACCCATAAATTTGAAGTCTAATACCAACTAAAAGGGCTTGGATATGAACAAGGTTAGAAATCTAAGGTAATACTCATTTAAAATGGGGCTCGTCGAGTCAGGACCAATTTGTCCGAAAATCCAAGGCTAACACCCCCTCCAAAAACCAAGTTCTATCATTTTGGGGGGAAAAGTCTATTACCCATAAATTTGAAGTCTAATACCAACTAAAAGGGATTGGATATGAACAAGGTTACAAATCTAAGGCTAATAATCATTTAAAATGGGGCTCGTCAAGTCGGGACCAATTTGTCTAGAAAAATCAAAGGCTAACACCCCTCCAAAAACCAAGTTCTATCATTTTGGGGGGAAAAGTCTATTACCCATAAATTTGAAGTCTAATACCAACTAAAAGGAATTGGATATGAACAAGGTTAGAAATCTAAGGCTAATACTCATTTAAAATGGGGCTCGTGAAGCCAGGACCAATTTGTCCCGAAAATCAAGGCTAACGCCTCCCTCCAAAAACCAAGTTCTATCATTTTGGAGGGAAAAGTCTATTACCCATAAATTTGAAGTCTAATACCAACTAAAAGGGATTGGATATGAACAAGGTTAGAAATCTAAGGCTAATACTCATTTAAAATGGGGCTCGTCGAGTCAGGACCAATTTGTCCGAAAAATCCAAGGCTAACACCCCCTCCAAAAACCAAGTTCTATCATTTTGGGGGGAAAAGTCTATTACCCATAAATTTGAAGTCTAATACCAACTAAAAGGGATTAGATATGAACAAGGTTAGAAATCTAAGGCTAATACTCATTTAAAATGGGGCTCGTCGAGTCAGGACCAATTTGTCCGAAAATCCAAGGCTAACACCCCCTCCAAAAACCAAGTTCAATCATTTTTGGGGGAAAAGTCTATTACCCATAAATTTGAAGTCTAATACCAACTAAAAGGTATTGGATATGAACAAGGTTAGAAATCTAAGGCTAATAATCATTTAAAATGGGGCTCGTGAAGTCAAGACCAATTTGTCCGAAAATCCAAGGCTAACACCCCCTCCAAAAACCAAGTTCAATCATTTTTGGGGGAAAAGTCTATTATCCCATAAATTTGAAGTCTAATACCAACTAAAAGGGCTTGGATATGAACAAGGTTAGAAATCTAAGGCTAATACTCATTTAAAATGGGGCTCGTTGAATAAGCACCAATTTGTCCGAAAATCCAAGGCTAACACCCCCTCCAAAAACCAAGTTCAATCATGTTTGGGGGAAAAGTCTATTACCCATAAATTTGAAGTCTAATACCAACTAAAAGGGATTGGATATGAACAAGGTTAGAAATCTAAGGCTAATACTCATTTAAAATGGGGCTCGTGGAGTCAGGACCAATTTGTCCGAAAAAATCAAAGGCTAACACCCCCTCCAAAAACCAAGTTCTATCATTTTTGGGGGAAAAGTCTATTACCCATAAATTTGAAGTCTAATACCAACTAAAAGGGCTTGGATATGAACAAGGTTAGAAATCTAAGGTAATACTCATTTAAAATGGGGCTCGTCGAGTCAGGGACCAATTTGTCCAGAAAATCCTAGGCTAACACCCCTCCAAAAACCAAGTTCTATCATTTTGGGGGGAAAAAGTCTATTACCCATAAATTTGGAGTCTAATACCAACTAAAAGGGATTGGATATGAACAAGGTTAGAAATCTAAGGCTAATAATCATTTAAAATGGGGCTCGTCAAGTCAGGACCAATTTGTCTGAAAAATCAAAGGCTAACACCCCCTCCAAAAACCAAGTTCTATCATTTTGGGGGAAAAAGTCTATTACCCATAAATTTGAAGTCTAATACCAACTAAAAGGGATTGGATATGAACAAGGTTAGAAATCTAAGGCTAATACTCATTTAAAATGGGGGCTCGTGAAGTCAGGGACCAATTTGTCCGAAAATCAAAGGCTAACGCCTCCTCCAAAAACCAAGTTCTATCATTTTTGGGGGAAAAAGTCTATTACCCATAAATTTGAAGTCTAATACCAACTAAAAGGGATTGGATATGAACAAGGTTAGAAATCTAAGGCTAATACTCATTTAAAAATGGGGCTCGTCAAGTCGAGGACCAATTTGTCTAAAAATCAAAGGCTAACACCCCTCCAAAAACCAAGTTCTATCATTTTGGGGGAAAAGTCTATTACCCATAAATTTGAAGTCTAATACCAACTAAAAGGGCTTGGATATGAACTAGGTTAGAAATCTAAGGTAATACTCATTTAAAATGGGGCTCGTCGAGTCAGGACCAATTTGTCCGAAAATCCTAGGCTAACACCCCCTCCAAAAACCAAGTTCTATGATTTTGGGGGGAAAAGTCTATTACCTATAAATTTGAAGTCTAATACCAACTAAAAGGGATTGGATATGAACAAGGTTAGAAATCTAAGGATAATACTCATTTAAAAATGGGGGCTCGTCGAAGTCGGGAACCAATTTGTCCAAAAATCCAAGGCTAACACCCCCTCCAAAAACCAAGTTCAATCATTTTTGGGGGAAAAGTCTATTACCCATAAATTTGAAGTCTAATACCAACTAAAAGGGATTGGATATGAACAAGGTTAGAAATCTAAGCCTAATACTCATTTAAATGGGGCTCGTGGAGTCACGATCAATTTGTCTGAAAATGCAAGGCTAACACCCCCTCTAAAAACCAAGTTCAATCATTTTTTGGGAGAAAAGTCTATTACCCATAAATTTGAAGTCTAATACCAACTAAAAGGTATTGGATATGAACAAGGTTAGAAATCTAAGGCTAATACTCATTTAAAATGGGGCTCGTCAAGTCAGGACCAATTTGTCTGAAAATCCAAGGCTAACACCCCCTCCAAAAACCAAGTTCTATCATTTTGTGGAGAAAAGTCTATTACCCATAAATTTGAAGTCTAATACCAACTAAAAGGTATTGGATATGAACAAGGTTAGAAATCTAAGGCTAATACTCATTTAAAATGGGGCTCGTGAGGTCAAGACCAATTTGTCCGAAAATCCAAGGCTAACACCCCCTCCAAAAACCAAGTTCTATCATTTTGGGGGGAAAAGTCTATTACCCATAAATTTGAAGTCTAATACCAACTAAAAGGGTATTGGATATGAACAAGGTTAGAAATCTAAGGCTAATACTCATTTAAAATGGGGCTCGTGAAGTCGGGACCAATTTGTCCGAAAATCCAAGGCTAACACCCCCTCCAAAAAACCAAGTTCTATCATTTTGGGGGGAAAAGTCTATTACCCATAAATTTGAAGTATAATACCGACTAAAAGGGATTGGATATGAACAAGGTTAGAAATATAAGGCTAATACTCATTTAAAATGGGGGCTCGTGAAGTCGGGACCAATTTGTCCGAAAAATCCAAGGCTAACACCCCCTCCAAAAACCAAGTTCAATCATGTTTTGGGGGGAAAAAGTCTATTACCCATAAATTTGAAGTCTAATACCAACTAAAAGGTATTGGATATGAAAAAGGTTAGAAATCTAAGGCTAATACTCATTTAAATGGGGCTCGTGAAGTCAGGACCAATTTGTCCGAAAATCCAAGGCTAACACCCCCTCCAAAAACCAAGTTCTATCATTTTGGGTGGAAAAGTCTATTACCCATAAATTTGAAGTCTAATAACAACTAAAAGGGATTGGATATGAACAAGGTTAGAAATCTAAGGCTAAGACTCATTTAAAATGGGGCTCGTCGAGTCAGGACCAATTTGTCCGAAAATCAAAGGGTAACACCCCCTCCAAAAACCAAGTTCTATCATTTTGGGGGGGAAAGTTTATTACCCATAAATTTGAAGTCTGATACCAACTAAAAGGGCTTGGATATGAACAAGGTTAGAAATCTAAGGCTAATACTCATTTAAAATGGGGCTCGTGAAGTCATGATCAATTTAGTCCGAAAATCCAAGGCTAACACCCCCTCCAAAAACCAAGTTCAATCATTTTGGGGGAAAAAAGTCTATTACCCATAAATTTGAAGTCTAATACCAACTAAAAGTGATTGGATATGAACAAGGTTAGAAATCTAAGGCTAATACTCATTTAAAATAGGGCTCGTCGAGTGAGGACCAATTTGTCCGAAAATCCAAGGCTAACACCCCCTCCAAAAACTAAGTTCTATCATCTTGGGGGGAAAAGTCTATTACCCATAAATTTGAAGTCTAATACAAACTAAAAGGGATTGGATATGAACAAGGTTAGAAATCTAAGGCTAATACTCATTTAAAATGGGGCTCGTGAAGTCGGGACCAATTTGTCAGAAAATCAAGGCTAACACCCCCTCCAAAAACCAAGTTCTATCATTTTGGGTGGAAAAGTCTATTACCCATAAATTTAAAGTCTAATAACAACTAAAAGGGATTGTATATGAACAAGGTTAGAAATATAAGGCTAATACTCATTTAAAATGGGGCTCGTGAAGTCAGGACCAATTTGTCCGAAAATCCAAGGCTAACACCCCTTCCAAAAACCAAGTTCTATCATTTTGGGGGGAAAAGTCTATTACCCATAAATTTGAAGTATGATACCAACTAAAAGGGCTTGGATATGAACAAGGTTAGAAATATAAGGCTAATACTCATTTAAATGGGGCTCGTGGAGTCAGAACCAATTTGTCCGAAAATCCAAGACTAACACCCCCTCCAAAAACCAAGTTCAATCATTTTTGGGGGAAAAGTCTATTACCCATAATTTTGAAGTCTAATACCAACTAAAAGGTATTGGATATTAACAAGGTTAGAAATATAAGGCTACTACTCATTTAAAATGGGGCTCGTCAAGTCAGAACCACTTTGTCTGAAAATCCAAGGCTAACACCCCCTCCAAAAACCAAGTTCTATCATTTTGGGGGGAAAAGTCTATTACCCATAAATTTGAAGTCTAATACAAACTAAAAG